>JARHVA010008257.1:5000-47500 GCA_037957365.1 Torreya grandis | reverse complement strand
CTCCCTGAGAAGGAAGTAAAATATGTGGTCACTAAAACATCAGCGCTTGAAGCTCAAATTTTGTTTGAGTCTTTAGGCATGGGTAATTATTTCTTGACCATAGAGGATGTTCATGTTTCAACTGATGGAACTTCTAAAAATGACAATATAAAAATTGGTTCAGATAGAAAAATAGAAGATAGGATAGAGTGCAGTGTAAATGCAGAGGAATCCTCCCCTCTAAACAAAGAAAAAACTAAGGTAAGGTTAGCTTGTGATGATGTATGGATATTGGAATTTGATGTCAGTTGTTCCTCTACTAGTTCTAGAGTTGGGATTGTGTTGGTATCTCCTCAAGGAGATATTTTTCCTTCTTCATACAAGTTATAGTTCAATAATACTAATAATACTACTGAATATGAATCAATGTTACTTGGATTGAAGGCCACTCAAGACAAGGGCATCAAGCTCCTTCATGCTAAAGGAGATGCTAAGCTGGTGGTTTTTCAGGTGAGAAACCTATACCAAACCAAGAATGAGATATTATGTCACTACTACAATCTATTCTGGGATCAAATAAAAGCTTTGATGCTTTCAGCATCTTTGCCATACCTAGGGAATTTAATGATTGAGCTGATACACTAGCTATTTCAGAAACTCTTAATTTCTCACCCTAATTTTAAGGGAGACAGGTACTCTATTGAACTAATATTTTGACCAAGTGTGCCTAACAATGCAAATCATTGGCAAGTGTTCAATGGTGACAACCAAATCATTGCCTTCTTGGAGAAAAAAGATAGATTTGAACAACTTCATTTTGAGGGCAATGAGCCTCAGAAGCTTAAACCAGCCCCTGAATCAAGTTTGGTCGTAGGTGAGGAATTCTTACAGTTGAAAGGGAATAAAATCCCAAAAGGCATGGTTTCCCTTGAGAAGCTATTTGATAAGCATGACAAGTTTATCAAATATCAGCAAACAGATTCAAGCTCCTCCCAGGAGTTTGATCAAATAAATCTAGGTACCAAAGAAAATCCCAAGATGGTGAACATTGGGAAGTGTTGCACTTAGGAAGACAAGTTCAAGTTCACTACTCTGTTTAGCCGGTACATAAATGTCCTAGCATACTCCTATGATGATCTGAAGTCACTCAGGCTTGAAGAAATTTGCCATGAAATCCCTCTTAAGAGTGACTTAGTGCCTTACAAGCAAAAATCTAGGCATTATAATCTAAAGATATTAGGTACTATTCTGTCTAAAATACAAAAAATTATAAATGCTAGGATAATTTTCCCAATCCATCATTCCACATGGATTACCAACATAACACCTATGAGGAAGAAGAATGGTAAAATTTACCTCTATGTGGACTTTAGAAATTTGAATCAGTCATCCTTAAAGGATAATTATCCTCTACCCATCATGGACCAAGTTCTTCAGACAGTGATTGGTTCAGAGATGTTATCAATGCTAGACAACTTCTCAAGATACAATCAAGTTCAAGTTGGTGAAGCAGACCAATATAAGACTACCTTCACCACACCTTATAACACCTTTGCATATCCAATAATGCCTTTTGGCTTGATAAATGCTGGTGCCACCTTCCAAAGAGCAATGGACCTTGATTTCAAATATGACATGGGTAAGTTCACTGTAGTGTACCTAAATGATTTAACAGTCTTTTCTAAGCATTGCCCTGACCATGTGTGCTATTTGCAACAAGTACTGGAATGCTACCACCAGAATGGCATTTCTTTAAATCCCAAGAAGTCTATTTTTGGAGTAATAGAGGGGAAACATCTCAAACACATCATATCCTAAGAAGTCATAACGATTGACTTAGAAAGATTCGAATCCATCCAAGAACTTACCTTGCCCACAAGTAAGACTGCAGTTCACCCTTTCTTTGGAAAGGTGAATTTTTTACGAAGGTTCACCCCTAAGTTAACTGAGAAGACTCACCACATTATGAACATGATGAAGGGAAAGGCCACTTTTAGCTAGATTGAAGAAGGAAAATTGGCATTTTGAGACATCAAAATAGCTATTGCCCATGCCCTAATTTTGGTTTGTCCAGATTATACCAAGGATTTCACAATGTATAGTTATGCTTCTGACCACAGACTTTCAACAATTTTGGTTCAATAGAACCAAGAAGGTGTGGAATCTCCCATTTATTTCATGAGTTTTCCTCTCAAAGATCATAAGCTGAAGTACTCAAACATGGAGAAACATGCTTATGCAGTGGTCAAGGCAATAAAGCATTTACATTTTTACATCTTCAATACATGCATTACTACCTTGGTTCCTGATACCACAGTCAAATCCATACTAACTCAGCAAGATTTTGGAACCAAAAGGGGCAATTGGATTTGCTAAAATCTATGAGTTTGATCTAGTTATCAAATTAATGAAGCTTGTGAGGGGAAAGGGCATCTGTTAATTGATTACTGACAATAAACCTGAAGAAGTAGGGCATGAAGGAAAAGAAGTGAAAGACACGCCAACAGTCCTCTTTGTCTCCACCACGAATGAGTGGTATTCAAGTATTGCTCATTTCCTTACTTATGGTGAGTGTCCTACCCACCTATCTTGTAAAGAAAGGAGGACTGTTAAATTGAAAGCTACCAATTTTGTCTTATGGGACAACGGCCTGTACAAGAGGAGCCTTGATGGAGTGTTCCTTCCCTGCATGGATAAAGAGTAACAGAACCAAATTTTGAGGTCCTTCTATAATTTAGCCTATGGAGGACATTTTTCTACTCCTGTAACTACCCATAAGATTTGGTGAGCTAGGTATTACTGGCCTACTTCTATTTCAGGATGCATACAAATGGGTATGAAGGTGTGAGTTATGCCAATAGTTTGTTGGAAGACCTATGTTAGTTGCTATACCTCTCAAGGCCAGTGGTCATAAAAGAGCCATTTCAGCAATGGGGAATCAATTTTATTGGTGTTGTAAACCCATATTCAAGTGCTAGACATGATTATGTCCTCACAGCCATAGATTACTTCACCAAGTGGGTGGAATCTATTCCAACCAAGCATGCTACTTCAGAAGTAGTGTGAAATTTCCTCAAGGAGTACATCATTTCCATGTTTGGGGTCCTAACCAATATTGTCATAGATAATGCAGCTTGTTTCTCTTCCCAGGAGATTACTTAGTTTTATTTTTACTATGGGATTACCCTCTCCCACTCTTCTGATTATTTTCCATAAGAGAATGGCCAAGATGAATCAAGCAACAAAAACCTGGTGACTATCATCAAGAAGCTGGTAGATGACAACCAATGAACATGGCATAAAGCATTGGTTGATGTTTTATGGGTAGACAGAATAACACCCAAGAGGGCAATTGGTATGTCACCTGCCAACTTCTTTATGATCTCAATGCTGAGATACCAATCACCATGGAATTGCCAGCATTGAAATTAGCTAAGGCAGTCAAAGATCAGACATATGAAAGCTCCATCAATAAGAGGATCATGTGTTTGATTGAGCTGGATGAGCAATAAACTATGGTAGTGGACCGAATTGTTGTGCATCAAAGTCTAGCAAAGAATATCTTTGACTAGAAAAAAAAACTATGATTTCCAAATTGGAGATCAAGTCCTGTTATGGGACAAGAGAAGAGAACCAAAGGGAATGCATGGGAAATTCAACTCCCTTTGGAGAGGCCCATTTACTATCCATCATCTCAATGGTGAAAATAGTTTTTTATTGAAATATCAAGGTGGCATGCCCTTTTCTCTACCTCATAATGGGTAGCATCTGAAGCACTTCAATTCTTGAAGTATCAGATAAGTTCACCTGTACATATGTATATTTGTAGTCTTTGTTTCTATTTTGTGTTATTCATTTCCATTTTTGGCACCTTTCTTTTTTGGGGTATCATGACTCTGTAGCCCAATGACATACTTAAAGGCACTGGAGATTCTAGTTTCTACTCCCCTCAGCTATTCCAAGTTTTCAACTGAAGGAAGTTCCCCAATTGGAGCTAGCTGTTATTCCCAAAATCTGTCATTCATTTTTCGGACAACATATGAACTATTTTGGTCCTACATGCCAAAATTATCTCTTCCCTTCTCAAAAAAATGTTTTGAGCATTCAAATTCTTCATTATTCAAGATTTTTTAGTTAAAGGACTAGCAGGTTCAACAAGTTCAACGGCTTCAACATGTGAGCTCTCTCTAAGTAATCAGTTCCCAACACTTAGGAATTTTCAAGATTGGTTTAATGCCGAGGTTCAACCAAAAGGAATGAACCATCAAACTGTTGAACCTTGAACCAAAATGGTTCAACGAGTTCAAAGGTTCAATGGGTTCAAAGGTTCAATGACATCAGCAAGCGTAAAGAGTTAAGAGCTTCGACAAAAGTTCAAAGTTCAACCACTTCATCAAGTTCAATGACTTTAAAAGACTTAGCTAAAAAAAGGAAGGTTGAACCATTGAACAGTTAAACCTTGAACCAAAAAGGTTCACAAGTTCAAAGGTTCAATTCATTTGGTCCAACATGGTTGGTTTAACAAAGTCAGTTCAAGCGGTCAATTGAATTAGCCGAACAAAGGAATGAACTGTTGAACTATTGAACCAAAGTTGGTTTAATCAGTCAGTTTAATCAAACAATTCAAAGGAGTCCCCCAAAGCCCAACGGCTAAGTGGCCTTGTAGAGGGTAGTGAACCAAGGCCAAGTGCCCTTGTGGAGGGTAGCAAACAAAATCTGAGTGCCCTTGTGGAGGGTAGTGAGCAAAAGTGGACAAGGATATTTTCTTTGGAAAAATGAACAAGGAAGAAAAGTTGGAATTCCTTCAGATTTGTTCAAGACAAAAGACAAGGTGAATTCTTTCAGATAAAAAGTCTAAAGGAATTCCTTCAGACATTTTATCTGAAGGAATTCACCCTAAAAAAAAGCTTGATGAAAAGTGGCTAAGGCAGGGGAAGATTTTCTTCAAACAAAATGTCTAAAGGAATTCCTTTGAACATTTTGTCTAAAGGAATTGAAGAGGAAGACCACTTGAATGCTGCTCAAAGGACCCCAAAGGGTAGGTACCCTTGCGGGGGGCTCTTAGTGACCAAAAAATGGACCTTCTCAAGGCTTGAAGGGACACCTTCCCTTCGGGAAGTTCTAAAGACATTAAGGCCTGTGATTGATTTCTACAGACTCTATAGGCCCAATTTTTATGGACTCTACATGCCCAATTTCTACAGACTCTGCAGGATGATTTCCATGGACTCAATTTTTATGGACTCCATAGGATGATTTCTATAGACTCAATTCTATAGACTCCATAGGCTTGATTCTATAGACTTGTGTCTATGAACTCTACAGACATATTTCTATAGACTCTTTCAAAGCTTGAGAGACTTAGAGAAAACAAAGGCTTCTAAGGAAGAAGATTAATCATTGAACCTTGAACCAAAATGGTTCATAAGTTCAATAGGTTCAATAGGTTAAGGAAAGCTCTGAGCAAAGATAAGAAGCAGAAGATTCCAGAGACCAGTTCAAAGAGAAGGTTCAGGGGAATGAACCAAAGAAGTAATGGAACCAAGGAACTAAGGAGGCCACCTGAACCATTGAAACAATGAACCTTTGATGTCCCTGTGGATGTGAAATTCAAGCTAATGAAATATCCATTGATTTTCAAATGTGGTGTAGAACCTAAAAAACAACTCAGTGACTAGCTGAAGGAGCTGAAAGAGCCAGCAAAAAGGGAAAAGATAGATTGAGAGCTCAAATTGCAATAGGAAAAAGGGAAAGACTAGAAATATCTATGCAAGAGTTATTCCAGTAGGTGGAACAGTCCACCAAGTAGATATTTGAGCTTGCAAACATTGAAGGCATGGCCTATTTGTCTCCCTTAGAGTAAAGGTGAAGTGGATAGCTATGCAAATATCAGGTGATAGACCAGATGGCCCAGGCCTAGGAAAAGACATTTGAGATGAATTGACATGCCATAGTTAAGGTAGCTACCCTATTCCCAACATGGCCCCTCGACAGAACTAAAAACACATTCAAGGAATTGAATGTAGCATGGGCCATTCCATGGAACAAATCACCAAGCTTTTCTTGGTTGCCATATATTGTAATATCTTGTTTTATGCAAAAGGAGATATTTTTGGTTATAGAAGCAAAACTCTGCCAAAATTGAGAGGCGATTACTAAGACTTTGAGCTCAGATTGTTGATCATATTTCTTTGTTTGAATGAGAAAGCAGATTATTTTCAAACTTTGTACTGTTATAACTTGTGTCATTTAGGGGATTGTTCTTATGTCTATTTCCTAAATGTGTTCTTGTCCATTTTAATAAAATAAGTAGAACTAGTGGAAGTAATCAGGAAGGTGTCTTGAAGCCAACTATAGAGAGACTTTGTGTTGCCACCATTGTCTTTAGTGTGTTTTTTGTGTAAAGGACCTTGGGATGACTTTGTGCCCTCATTGTCCTTCATATTTCAATCTCAGGTAGTCGAGGTGGATACTTTGTGCTACATCTCAGTCTGTTGGTTACTATGCCCCTGTTACCAGTTACTTGTTATCTACTAGAAAGAACTATGGCTATGTGCTGTAAGACTACTTCTAAAAGAAGAGAAGTACCTTCAATATTTCCACCTGGATTTCTCCTTTGTCTGTGCACATCATCTCTGAAAAAAGAGAGATGGATGGTGTTCCCCTACCCCTGAGTGTTATTTTCTACTTATATATATATAGTATATAGCTCCTCATATTTACAGGGAACTTCCCCTTGATGAGAGGAGAGATTTTTCCCCTTTGGATGTGGTAAACTTGCACACTTGGCTGACCAATCTCCCTATGTTGTGGTTGAAGAGACCTATTTTGCCCATCAATTAGTTGGTGACAAAATATTCATCCAACACACTTCAAAATGGGAGAACTACATTATTTTGATCCCTCTTTAGAGCATTGGTATGTAGGTACATACATGGGGTGTGAAGTGCATCCAATGTATCTTTTACACAGTAATCCCTTATCTCTTTCCCAAATTTGTTATTCAAGTTCAAGTACTAGGAGATATTAAGGGTTTTGAATATGGAATTAGACACACATTGAGCTCTACATAGTTCTAGGCTTCAATATTTCACTACCAGGGTGTCACAAACTTGTAGAGCAGAACCCAAAAAAATAGACCACTAAGACAACAACACAAAAAGTGGACAACAACATCAAAAGTGGACAACAGTGCCAAAAAGTGGACTATATCACCAAGTAGTAGGGTGTCTTGATTTTGACACTCCTATCCAATCTAAAAATAGAGTTCGGGGTCTTATTTGTAAAATTCTTCCATCCCTGCACAACAATTCTCAGACTTTACATCATTTGTTTCAGCCTGGAATAAGCTAAGTTTGATTTCTTCACACTTCTTACTATTTTTAGAAATGATAAAATACATATCTATTTACACAAATCAGTAAGCTAATTGATACACATTAATTACTGATTTATATTTGCATAGACCTTTATTTTCTTAGGAATTAAACACCTAATTCTCAAAAAGAATAAAACATTTGGTGAACTTGACTTACTTTGAATTTTTGCACAAAAACCCTAAAAACCCTAGGGATAATTATTTTTGTTTTTTTACATTTTTTCTTGATTTTTATTTATTTTAAAAATTATAAAACTACAAATTAATTTAAATATTTTCAATAAATCCACCCAAACCCTAGTTTGCACATACTAGGTCATATTTACATACAAACACTTTCAAACCGCTAGGAAAAATATATTGCTAATTTTAGAAATATTTTCAGATTTTTTCTAAATTTTTCAAAATATTAAACTAAAAAATTTCTATAAATTTTTCAAATTACTACACTAATTTTGGAAAAATTCTTTTCAAACCCTAGTTGCATCAAATACATTCTCAATTATTTTCAGTATTTTTTCCATCTTTTTCTAAAAATTTAGTTGCATATCTAACTCAAAAAAATCAATTTCAAATTAAAAATTTCATAGTATTTTTCAAATAATATTTTTGAAAAATCCTCAGTTGCATGTACTATTTCCTTTTTGCTTCTTGAGGTATCACCTTACATTTATAGCCAAATTTAAAAAAAATAATGCTTAGTTATTTCCAAATTCTTCTTACATTTCTTGCAAATAACAAAGAAACAATTATCAGTCCTATCATGTACATGAATGATGAAGTTTATCATATGTTAGTACAAAGTTTCATTCTATGCATTTCATACCTAATGTTCATACTAAGGAATGACATTCAAACATGCATTGCTAAAATTATACAAGATTTCCACATACCTTTTGCATATTATATATTTCTACTATGGAATAATCTTCAGCTTTCTTATGTTCAACATGTAAGAAATATTAGGTTACAACTCAAATCTCTATATGTAGTTAGACATAAACTCATGCTCTCTATTTTTTTAATCTCTATTTGTCATATGGAAACATTTCTAGACTCATTATGATCAACAAATGAAAAATGTTATGTTGCATATCAAAAATTTCTATATATTCATGTACAATATAACATTGTATACATCTTACTTACTATCTTTCATGTTCCATACTCTTTATAAGTATATATTTTCACACATAATCACCCAAATTACATGAATTTCACTTCACAATTATGTTTTTTCCCTCATATTCATATAACTCATTGGTTATTTTTGAGTATCTTCCTATCATTACTAGATGGCATCAAACACTAGTGTTTATATCCATCCCTCCCTCCTTCAAACTTATTACATCTAGGTCTTATCTCACACCTACTACCAACTTTATACCTATATTAGATAATGTAGTCCATGCTATCATCTAAGTTTACAGAGATAGGTAGGTTGATATTACCCATGGCCATAACTTTATTGCTTAGGCTAGCTCTCCTTTAGACATAGTTTCTATTCTTGAACTCCTCCAATGATCAGATGTTTACAAGGATGTATTGTATGTAGACCTTTGTAATACTAGAATTTATACTTCCATTGAACCAGCCTATGTTGCATCCATCCTCAACATAATGCAATGGACTAAAGAGCATATCTCTTTTGAAAAAGAGGATTCAACCCCACAACACATCATTGAACAACTTCTACCTTTAAATATTCATTTAAAAATTAATGATGTCAAGGCCAAAAGAGTATTGGTGGATAATGGTTTAGGCCTTAACATTTGCAACATCTCATTTCTTAAGCATCTTAACATATAACCTCATGATTTAGACCATTCTAAAATGAAATTTAGAGGTTTTGACAACATCCCACAAAAAGCAATGGGTCAAATAAGAATTCATATTACCTTAGGGCCCAAGACATTACCAAACACCTTCCAAGTCATGCTAAATGACCTTAATTATAACTTATTACTTGGTCGGACTTGGATTCATGATATGCATGTAGTTCCTTCCACACTCCATACTTGTCTAAAATTTAGTCACAAAGGTTACATATACACATACCCAATAGACCATGAACCTTTTAAATATTATCAAATGGTTGAATCTCTATATAATTATATTCCACACTTTAATCTAGGTAGTATACCTACATAATCAATTTCTCTCGATGCACCCTTGGACCATACACAAAATTAGACAATTCCAAATTCTATCATAACACCCGTATCAGAGAACCAATGCACTTCACCATTTATACTCAAATATCTGAATAAGATGGGATATCAAGGCAAAAAACTTGGAAAACATAAACAAGTAATAGTCAATCCAATCGAGACATCCATGCAACATAAATTTTAGGGGCTAGGATACCAATTCTACCTTAACCACAATAAATCCTCTCCCACCCTTTCGTAATATATAAATTTATATCCGCCAATTACATGCACTAATAATATAATCAATCATACTTATACACTATCATTAATATACCCTAATCTTATTGACAACATAGCTTCACCCTACATGTTTTCATTAGATGAATTATCTAATTATGAATCCCTCCTACAATTTCTAGGTGCATATGAGGATCTCTTGTCTTGTTACCATAAAAACCAATTTCCAAACCACACAAATACCCATACATAATTTGGAGAAAGTATCGACTCCTCCATTGATATACCAGTTGACTCAGATGATACTATCCCTACAACTCCATACACACTTGATCATTTCACATTACTTAATGAAGAAATAGTGAATCTCAATTTCAGGACCGACAAGGATCCCCACATTGTCTTATTAGCTGATACTCTAAAAAAAATAACATGCTAATATTCATCACACCTTAACAAAATTCCCTAAACTATTTTCTTGGTCATATTATGATATGCTAGGAATTGATACATCTATAACAGTCCATTAGATCCCTCTATACCCTGACACTAAACCAAGTAAACAAAAAATTCATAAAATGCATCCTAAGGTGGCTATTTTAGTCAAAGATGAAATTCAATACCTCTTAGATGATGCTTTCATTTGCTTAGTAGCACATCTTGAATGGATTTCCAATATAGTTCCCATCATCAAACCTAACGAGAAAATTTTATGTTGTTCCAATTCTAGAGATTTAAATAAAGCATGCCCAAAAGATGATTTCCCTTTACCCAATATTGATATGATAATAGACTCCACAATTGGATATGAAATGCTATCATTTATGGATAGGTTTGCCGATTATAATCAAATCAATTTTTTTGAAGAAGATCAAGAAAAAACATATTTTACAACACCATGGGGTACATTTTGTTACATTATTATGCCTTTTAGATTAAAGAATATTGGGGCCACATATCAGCATACTATGATGCAGATCTTTCATGACTTAATTCATCATACTATCAAGGATTATGTTGATGATATACTAGCCAAATCCAAATAATGACAACATCATGCTATTGATCTACAAAATATTTTTACATGACATAGACAATACAATGTATGATTAAACCCAAAGAAATGTGTATTTGGAGTTACGTCAAGAAAACTCTTAGGTTTCATTATATCTAAGAATGGTATAGAAGTTGATCCTAAGAAAGCCAAAGCTATTATTGGTATGCCACCCCTTACCAATATAAAACAACTCTGGTCCCTTTAAGGTAAGATCCAATCAATTCACCATTTCATAGCTCAACTTGCTGACAAAACATAATCCCTTACACAATTACTAAAAAAAGATACAAAGTTTATTTGGGACCAAGCCTATCAAAATAGTTTTGACACAATCAAGAAATATCTCCTTAATCCACCTATTTTAGTCCCACCTATCTTAGACAAGCCTTTCCTCCTTTATAACTCTGTAACTGATCACACATTAGGAGCACTCTTAGCACAACATAATGATAAAAATATTGAATGCACAGTTTATTACATCAGTCATACATTGGTTGATTATGAAAAAAATTATTCCCCATTAAAAAAATTATGTCTAGCATTAGTTTTTGCCACACAAAAACTTTGACATTACATGGTCAATAATGAAACTCACGTAATCACAAAAAAAGACCCTCTAAAGTTATTACTAGCAAAATCACATCTTTCTAGCCACATCATAAAATGGGTTATTTTATTGATATAATTTAACTTAAAAATAGTCCTACAAAAATCAATTAAGGGCCAAATAATTTCAAACCTTGGCAACAGCCCCACTATTAGATATCAACCCTTTAAGTGACACATTTAGAGATAATTTCACTACATATTTTACTCATTTAGATACCTGGACCATGTTCTTTGATGGCTCTTGATGTGCATCTGGTGCAGGGGAAGGCATTATTTTTATCGATCCCTTTGGCCATACAATTATTATAACATATCGATTAAGGTTTTCATGCACCAAAAACATAATGAAATATGAATCACTCATCTTAGGACTATTTGCTGCACAATCCCTCAAAATCAAATATATTCAAATATTCAAGGATTCCCAACTAGTGGTTAATCAAGTCAATGATGTTTATCAAAGAAAAGAAGAACACCTTATCCCATACCATAATATGGTACAATTTCTATCCTCATAATTTGATTATTTTTCTATTTAGAGCATTCCCCAAAAAATAATGAACACATAGATGCAATGACTACTGTGACATCTCTAATTCCCATTGATATCAATAATGATCAAGCAATCTTTACAATTAAATGATTACAATCACCATCAATATCTAATGTATATTTGATCACACTCTCAATTTCATCTACCACAGAAATATCCACAACCCTAGAATGGTTTACTAACATTTATAAATTTCTCAACAAATATATTACACTAGACACTTTCTCCCAAAATGACAAACATAAGTTACAAAAAAAATAACTCCATTATGTAATCATTGGTGGGGACATTTTTAAATGATCCTTTGATGGACACTTACTATAGTTCTTAAACTCAACCAAAGCCAAAATTGCTCTAACTCAATACATGATAGTGAATATGGTGGTCACTTTAGTAGAAAAGCCATGTCACACAAACTTCTTCAATAGGGGTACTACTAGCCTACCATAGAAGATGAATGTTTACAATACACAAAGATATGTGATAAATGCCAATGACATAGTAATCTATATTATGCACCATCACAAAAATTAAAACCTATTGTATATCCATGGCCATTCATGTTATGGGGATTTGATCTCATTGTAAAAATCAACCTTGAGTCTATCAATGGACATAAATTCATAATCATTAACACATAATACTTTACTAAATGGGTGAAAATAGTTTCACTTCAATCTACCACAGGTGAAGAAATTTGCAGTTTTATCATGACCCATATTATTTCATGCTTCATCCTACCTGTCGTTATAATTTTAGAAAATGGAATATCATTCAAAAATAAAACTATTAAAAAAAACTATACCAAATACAAAATCAAACACACATTCTCCACTCTATAATATCCATAAGGAAATGGTCAAGAAAAATCCAGTAACAAAACAATTAACATCTTAAGAAAAATAGTAACCAAGTCTAGCAATGATTAGCACAATCAATTAGTTTTCACACTATGGGCCTATCATCCAAGTATTTGTATGCCCACAAGGGCTACTCCTTATTCACTCATCTATGGTATAGAAGAAGTTCTACCATTAGAATTATAAATTACATCTCTTCATGTCTCCATAGAAGGTATTCTCAATAATGACCGGTATCAAGAAAAACATTTACACTAGCTCAAATAACTAGACCATACATGTATTCAAGCTGTAGAACACCTTAGAATATACCAATAATATATACAATGAACCTACAATAGGCATGTTTACATCAGAGAATTCAAATTTAATGATCTTGTTCTAAAAGAAAATCTTTGTAATGTTAATGCCAATGAGGAAACTAAAGGAAAATTCAAATCAAATTGGCTAGGTCCCTACATCATTACTAAAAATCTTTTCCCTAAAGTGTATCATCTAGCCTCACTTGAAGGAAAGAAACTAAAAACCCAATGAATATTATGCATCTACATAAATTCTATGTATAGTAGTTTCTTTATACACATTTATTGTACCTAATGTCTCTTGCACTTCTTGTACATAGTTCAAATACCTTCAAAAATACAAAAATAATACAAAAATTAAAAACAAAAAAACATTCAAATATATCAATAATGCCAAAAATATTTCAATTGTATGCATCATCCATGCTTTAAATTACCACTATCATGTTAAAACTTACATTTTCTATGTCATGCTATTGTATGTTGATTTTATACATTACCATGCTTCACTTGATCTTCTTTGCATGTGTACAATGACATCTAGTTACTTGATTGCTTCATTCTACCCATAGAGGGGGAATTATTACTTTTACATTTGAGACATACATTTTTATACATTGTATGCATCATCCATGCTTTAAATTACCACTATCATGTTAAGACTTACATTTTCTATGTCATGCTATTGTATGTTGATTTTATACATTACCATGCTTCACTTGATCTTCTTTGCATGTGTACAATGACATCTAGTTACTTGATTGCTTCATTCTACCCATAGAGGGGGAATTATTACTTTTACATTTGAGACATACATTTTTATACATACCCATTGGGGGCATCTTATACTTGACTACACCATCCAAGTTATGTCATTCTTACACCACACACTCTAAGTTATCATGCTGATCTACATTACTTTATAGCTTACATAGAATACTATATTGACATCTCACTAGCATCTAACACTTGTGTATTTATTAGCATATACTTAGTCTTGTACTACACATGTTTTGCATACTTTCACATTTGCTTTGGTTAGTTAGATGTGTTTGTCTCTTTCCATTTATTACATGCTTTCTCTGTTTGCTTAGTGTAGATTGTGTGATTGCATTTTCAATTCTAGATTATCTCCTACTTATGTCTTAGGGCATTTTCAAATGTCCATTATTTTTACTCTTTTATGTGCCTATGGCCTATGGCCTATGTGTCAAATTTTCTTATTTCACTTCTATGTATATGTGGCATCTGAACATGCCTTCCATGTTTATTTCCAGTTTGAGTACATGTGCCCATGTCCCTTATTTGCATGGCCCCTTGGCCCATCTAATATGTTTCTTGCTTCTTGTTTCTTTTTTTTTTACTTGTTGCTTGTTTGATTGTTTCTTGTCAAATGTGTGTAATGCCATGATCCATATCATGCATTTTATTTGCTTTCTTGGATGCCATGATGGACGTCATGCTCCATCCCTCCAACTAACAACTAACAATTAACATTTCTATTTCCAATTTAGTACTTTGTGAATGCTTTCACATTATTATATCTATATAGGCATACCCCTGTTGATCTAATAGTATCTTAGTACAAACATTTTCTATATCTTGAAACATATTGTCAAATATTCAATCCTATATCTTACATCTATACAACTTAACACACTTGTAGGACTCTTTTCTTCTGAGGGTAGTCATTAAAGGTTTATCATTTCTACCCTCAAAAGAGGGGGCATCAAATAGGGGCTTTATCATAGAGATAAAACCTCCTAGCAATTGAAACAACAACATTTAGAATAGTCATCACATAATCCAAAGGTCAAATTGGTCAAATCAAAGTAGAAAAATAGGAATAGTCTCAGATCAACAATCAATTTTCATACTAGATAGTAGTGAAAAAAAAAGAGTAGCATTATAAATGGATAGTAGCACTAAAAATTAGAAAGTATCACCAAAAATAGGGGTGTCCATAGTTTGGTGTTCTTATCTAGGAAGAAAAACACTCAGGGTTTCTATAAATAGGCAAAAAGTTCAGTTTAGGGATAGTTTTTGCACTTCTAGATCTTTCAGATTTAGTCATTTCAACATAGTTTTCTTAAATACAAGAGGTTATCATGCACAACATGATGGTTCCCACTTTTAGTTTAGATTGGGTAGTTGGCATAACTTCCAAATAAGAATCCATGTTTTAGAAAACAGTGATTGGGGGTAATGTGTGTAGCACATTGATCTTTTTTTCTCCAAATTTAGTTTATTCTAGGCATTTTCAATAGTTATGTGCCTTACTCCATCTGTAGGTGGTTGGCATCACATTTTAAACTTTCATATACGTTTATCTTTTTGATTACCTAAGATCTTGAGTTGGCTTTAATATAAGCCTAGTATATCAATTTTGGAGTAGATTTCATACAAGCCTAATCTCCATCTTTCAAAATGGCCAAGAGTGGCCTAGTTTCTAGCACACAATTAGCTATCCATGCCACAGTGTTAGATTTGTAGCACATTAATAGGCTCAATGAGCCATCTCATATGATAAATATTCTATACTAGTATCACTTCATTGCTTCACTTCATGGGGAAATGATGAAGCTGAAGGTCTAACCTTTGTATTCTTGAGCCACCTATTTAGAGGGATTAGACATACTATCCAAATGTTGATTAACATATGCACAATTTATTAACTTCACTTAGTTGATGATAGAGCCAAAGGGCTAGCCTTTAGATTCTTGAGCCACATTCTAAGGAATTGAGCACTTGTCTTCATTCATGATATTAATATTGATTCAGAACATTATAAACACAATCCATCATCGCAATATATTCACACATCATAGCGTACTCTCTCTATGCACATCCAGCATCACACAACTTCATGATATTTTCCCTTATAATTAAGTTCAGGTATGCTTTATATTTTTCCTTTATCTTAGTATTTCAATTTATTACATCTATATAATAAAGTGGGGCAAAATGTAATCATATAAAATGAAAAATTGGATGAGTTAGGAATAGATAATATTACCCAACCTATAAGTCCTCTTTCTTGCTCACTCAACCCTTCTCAGTTAGACTTTCACTGATTCCCAGTCACCCATATCTTCTTAGACTTAGATTTTTTAGACCTAAATATCCCTCTCAAACTCAGATCCATCCCCCTAGGTCTCATCTTCCTAGGATAATAACACCCAAATTGGATAGGAGTGCCAAAATTTATGGGTGTCTTATTTCTAGCATTGTTTTCCAAATTCACTTTAGCCTCAAATGGTTAGATTTTCCTCATTCCTTATCTTTTCCCTTATAATCATAATATAAGATAATTTAACCATGATCATTAGTTTCCCTATAAAATACCATTAAATTTTTATTTATAAGGGTTGACACTCATTCACAAGAAAGAAGCAAGAATACAAGCAAGTACACTCAAGCACTCTTCCCTATTCTCTACGTAAAACCTTCCAAGACCAATTCAAGCCTATTCAAGCACTCATACTGGTCTCTAGTCACCTAAAATACATTATAGTTTTGCATCTAGTTTCATACATCACATAATTACACTAATCACTTCAAAATGGGAGAACTACATTAGCTTTATCCCTCTTTAGAGTATTGGTATGTAGGCAATGTGCCCACACATAGGATGTGAAGTGCATCTAACGTATCCTTTACACACTAACCCCTTCTCTCTTTCCCAAATTTTATATTCAAGTTCAAGTACTAGGAGATCCTAAGGGTTTTGAAGATTGAATCAGACACACATTGAGATCTATATAGTTCTAGGCTTCAATATTTCACTGCCAAAGTTTCATAGACATGCCGAGTAGAACTTAGAAAAAGTAGACCACTAGGACAACAATACTGGAAGTGGAAAACAACATTGAAAGTGGACAATAGTGCTATAAAGTGGACTATAGTGCTAAGTAATAAGGTGTCCTAAGTTTGTCACTCATGTCCAATATAGAAACAAAGTTTTGGGTCTTGTTTGAGACAATCTTCCATCCCTGTACAACAATTCTCATACTTTGAATCATCTATTTCAATCTAGAATAAGCTAGGTTTGATTTATTCACACTTATTAATATTTTTAGAAAAGGTAAAATACATATATGTTTACACAAATTAATAGGCTAAGTGAGACATTAATTACTAATTTACATTTACTCAGACCTTTAGGAATTAAACACATAATTCCCAAAAAGAATAAAATAGGGAGATAAAGACCATCATGAGTATGGAGGATGGTATGTAACCATATAACCATGATAAACTGAGATGAAATGATGACCTATAGCAAGTAAAAAATAGCAGTCAAGGTGGTTTTTAGGGGAATATTGTCTTGAAATATTAGAGTGCATATTTATCACATGAAGAGAGTTCAATCATCACTTGAAGGAGCTTGGAAGGGAATATGGGTTCAATGGGATTGTTTTATGACCTTTCTCAAGGTCATTTCCACTTTATTCCATAAAGGTAGCATGTACAATCTCATTCTATAATCATGGTTTGAGGAGGAAGGAAAGGAGATACTCTCTTTGGGTGTTTTGGCTTAATTGTCTCTTCTTACTAGCGCAACCATATAGAAAACCAATAAAGGAATTGGTTTTCATCAATTGGAGAAATATCTAGTTCATAATTTTTGAAATTATCAAGGTCTAAACATATACCTAGATCGTATAAAGGGTAACCTACAACCTAGTCAATGATGAGAGGAAATCGAGCATGTTTCAAGGAGGGTCCAAAGCTTTTGAAGATAGAGTGGAACTCAATGAGATATCTAAAGAAGGTTAAATCACACCAAGGAGTTGGGAGGCCTATTTAAGTATGTTTCAAAATTAAAAGGATACATAGTCCATACAAATATAATACACACAATCATATAAATTTGATAAAGGTCACAATATCTTAAGGTGTTTTATCATATCATAAATATATGAGTGAAGAATGGCAATTCTCCAAAGTTTCTAGACCTATATAGGACAATAAGATTGTTATTAATAACTGATCAAGGGTCCTTTAGAAACCTATAGGCCTGTATAAAGGCTACAGTAGTCCATTAATGAATATAGTCTTAATCTTAAAACCTTCTTAGGCTTGGGGAGGTTTGTTACATCATTAACATGCATGAATCAAGGCATAAAGTGGTTACTAAAATGAAGGTGGTTCAAAGTGTAACATTTTTCAAGCTTTAATGGATCAAGAAGCACCAACCTAACCTATATCCAACCCTTAAACCTAATGTAGTAGGGGTCTAAGAAGAAGATGGATAGTGTGACATCCAAACTAGGGTTCAAAGAACACATACCTTGAGTGCTATGGGGTCAAACATGCAAGTTTTATGGCCTAACCAAGGTCTTAAGTGATTAAGAAGGTATTTTATATATTTTTGAGTGAAGGAAGGTTTAAACTTAGCTCAATATCCACCTATAAAAGTCATTATTACTACCACAAAATCTAAGATGTTGAGGTAGCATGAGAAAGACTATGTGGTGATATGAAATGGAAATCAAGTGAGTTAAATCACTAAGTAGATATTCCAAGAAACCTAAGAAAATTAAATAATCAAGAGAAATTTGAAGGTCTAATATTAATCTCAATATTACCATATTTGAAAAAATTAAGGTAACCTTGGGAATTTTAAGGTATTATTGTTTCTTATCCCCAACCTACATCATGAGAGTGAGTGATGTGTCTCTTCAAGATAAAGGTGGGTTGTCAAGGTAGTAAAACAAGTATGAATACCATATTTTCACCTTGGAAGAAATCTAATATCCCACATTTTTTTGTATAGGGGACTGACATATGTTAACATGCATTAAAAAAAGGACCATCCCATGAGTGACAAAGGAAACTTCTTCAAGGACATATAGGGGAAGAAAGAGAGAGTTGGTGATGAGTATTAATCAAAATAATAATGATATATAAACACATAATTTTTCTTAAATCACTCTTCTTAGGTGACATATTTGAAATCTATGCCCATACAACATGGTTTACATTCCTTGGTAATGGAGTAGTGACAAGGTAGTCAGAGTTTTGGTCTCAAGTTTAAAGGAATAGTGAAACATCATTCAAGGTGGATAGTGAGAATTTAAAGGCAAGGTCACTAACTATAAAATTCAAACTTCCACTTCAAGTAGCTATGGAATAGCATATGAGCACCTATAACCACCTTAATGAGCCTATCATTGGCATGCAAAGAAGGTTGAAGAGAATAGCATGTTCATGGGAATGTAGGGTATCTCTTGGGAAATCCAAAGTGTTGGTGACTCCAAGGAGTCATTTCATATAAAATTATGAGACCTTACCCCCTCAAAAGTTCCTAATACAAATGGATAGACCTATAGTCAGTTTCAAAGGCAAGCTACAACTCATGAATTCAATCATATATCCAAGTTTGCTAGGTAATATAAGAAAACAGTTACATGAATGAATTATATGTTTAGAGGATAGAGTAATAAATTCAAAAAAATTTATATAGACACATTAATAGGATGATGATTCTCAAGGATATGGTGCTCAGTCAATTTCACTCCAAGATACATGACCTACAACCATCCTCTTGGAGGGCTCAAACAATGGTACCAATGAAATTAAATCTAAGGTTGATAGAGAGAGAGTATATTTTTTAAAAATTTAACCTAAGTGACATCACTATAATGTTTAAAACTAATAAGGTGATTTTTTTTCATATTTAGAAGGACTGTGTATAAAGTTTTAGAGATGGTTAATGAAAGTAGGACCATAGAAAAGAGGCTTGTGTAAAGGATAGGAAGGAATTTGGATGAAATAAGGTATATGAAAATAATTGGAAAGGTAAAGGAGGGTGATATGGACCTTTTAAAGGTCTTAACTAGTCCACAGTGGCATCGAACCAAAGAGAGAGGTCTCACACCTCATAAAACCCTTGCCCAGTCTTAATCAAAGCATGTAGTCAGTTGTGTTTTGTTGTTCCTAGGAATTAGATGGATTGAATAGGAGTTATAACTTATTATAATAGGTGTTTAATTTTTATACATACCTATATATGGTCTTATATCCTTTGGAGACAATCTCAAACTCAATAAAAATAATTTTGAGTGCTCTCATCCAATTAGCAGGCCTACACAAACCTAAGCTAGTGTTTCTAGAGAGAACCCCTCATATCTCAAGTTTGAACATTTTAAAATGATAAAACTTGGTAGTATAGCGGATTTGAGAATTTTAAAAATTATTAAGGTGGTTTTGGGGATGTATGACATTATATAGAGCATTTATAGATGACTATGTTATAGTTAAGTTTTGAGACCGAATATAATGTAAGGGGTAATGAAAAGGTAATGATGCCTATATAGTTAAGAAATTAAACTTTATAATAAGTTTTAAGGTAGAAAAGGGTGCCCAAAAATATGTTTGGTTTGTATGGAGGATCTATGGTTGGGTCAAAGCAAGGAGCTTTATCCACAAAGAGGCCTAATTGGCAAGACCATTACAAGGGAAAAATTACTTGCATAAGGTATGGAGATGGGAATATTATTGAGAAGTGGTATGGAGATTGAGTGTCATAAAATAAGGTTT
Source organism: Torreya grandis (assembly GCA_037957365.1). NCBI lineage: Eukaryota > Viridiplantae > Streptophyta > Pinopsida > Cupressales > Taxaceae > Torreya > Torreya grandis. Next base: position 26,827 of record JARHVA010008257.1, on the reverse strand, counting down.
TATTGGGCAAAGAAGACTTGTATAATCCTCAAATAATGAAGAAATGTAAAAAAATGGTTACAAGCCTAAAGAGCTCATGGTGAGCTTTGTATGTAGAAGTGAGAGTTGTAGGGTATTCAATCACTTGAATGAAGACAAAACTAGTGTGATTTGATCATTTAATACTATATAATCAATAATAGTGAGTTTTTTATACCTATATCAAGATTTGATACTTGAGACCTAAAGAGGATTGCCTAATAAAGATCTAGTGAGTGAGGGTTTGTGAAAAGGGGAATGAGTGAATAGAGATGAACATATAAGGTTCATGAAAACACTAAAAGGGGTATGTTGGTAGTAATAGTTGAGTTCAATGTGTTATATAAACAAACAATAAGAGGAACTATTTAGCCTAATGCCAAGATGAGAGTGGTCAATGGAGTGAATGAACCTTGTGTCCAAGGTGAGTACAATGATCTTATGAAAAACCAATAAGGGAATTGGTTTTTAATCTAATGGAGACATAAAAAAAGATTCAATAATCACCTATAGTTGTTCTTGAGCAAAATCATGCTTTCAAATTGGTGAAGGTTTTCAAACATAATTGTTTCTACAAAAGTGAAGTTCATGAAGAGGCTATCATCATCAGATAATTAATGATCATTTACAAACCCAAAGATAGCAATGTAGTCAAAAATCACCTCATTGAGCCATAACATAAAATCAAAGTCAATCATACACCTTATAAACAAGGAGCTATAGTCATGAAAAACATAGACCTATCTACAATATCTTGGAGGTTGATTGACATAGTGGTCAATGGTGGAACTTCATGTTCAATGAAGATGATTCAAAGAAACATAATGAAATAGTGAGTTTAATACCATGAAGAAGTACTCCCAAGAAAGTTTATTTTAAATTTAAAGATGAATAGCACATGACCTACAACCATTTAAGGGATATTAAATAGTCATCAAGGTTAACAATGTAAAATGGATGTTTATAAGGTTTTAAGCCTTCAAGGGAGATTGTTGAGTATTAGAGGTCATAGGACTTGAATGAGAGACTATGGCTCATCTTTTTACTTATTTAAAACTCTTCAAACTTTCTCAAGTTCAAACTTCTTTTTCAACAAGGACTTACATGCATAAGCATGGTCAAGTACATGTAGAATGCAAGACCCAAGAGTAAGGGCATGACGTAATGGAAACTCTATATAGTCATACCTTCTAAGGAGATGCAATTTAAAGTGTTTGGTTTACTTTTATGGGATCCAAAATGCATATTCAACCTTTTCATGGCATATCTAAGTTGTCAAGGCTTTCCCAAACTCAAGTTATTTTTACATGACTCGAGCATTCATAATTTATTCACCCAATTTAAACTCATTATGCACTCAATATAGTTTAATGGGTATTTGGACAAAATAAGGAGGAAATACATAACTTCATATAATCTTGAGTTTTCTTGTTCAAGGAATATCTATCAAATTATTTATTCTATTGAATTTGTATTGGGAAATTTTTTAAAACATTACGAGACAAGTTTCTAGTTATTCATTAAAACCTATTGGGGAAATACTCAACAGGTGTGCTCAATAGGTGTTTGTGTTGTGACATTTTGACATTAACCTAATTTATACATTTTCATCATTTCTATGTGTTCTCGGGTCAATGGCTTGGAGATGATTATATGGGCCATACAATTTATAATATGGTTTCCATTTCCTTCCTTAATGCCTATTGGACCCTTTTTATGTTTTCTTGGTTTCATTCCTTCCTCTCATTAAGCCCAAACCCTATGCACTCTAACACCCCAGTAGAGGCCGAGAGAGTATAATCTTGACAAAGAGTTAGGTACTGTAGATTTTCTACTTGGGGTTAGGGTGAGTGTTTATTGGCCAAATGATAATTAATTTAGTAGTCTTGATTTAATAATATGGAGCCATGGGCACATGCCCATTGCATATAGGAAAATCCCATCAAATTCTTAATCAATAATATTCAAAATATATTACAAGCCCTATGTATAGTAGGTAATTATGCTCATTCTAAATAGGTTTAAATGAATTTTATCAATTAATAATCAAAGATTCTTATCTTGTGTATAATATAGGCCCTTAAATATTGATAAATACTAATTTTGATAGCGATAAATATCAACTACTTATTATAAGATATTAGTGCACATTCAAAGAGGAATAAGAGTTATTATGAAAATTAAATTTCTTTACTATAACTATTTTTCATTAAAAATTGATTTTGTATATATATGTTAATTAGAAGTTGAAAGAAATTTAAAATTATCACAAGTAGGATATTTTATAATCTTTCATAGTAATGAATTTTAAATTTTATATTCATCATTTTAGAGGAGGAAACATTTGTTACTAAATGAAAAAGGAGTTACTTTCTAATAATAATTTTTTTATGGTATGGAAATTGCATACAAAATAAAGTTAAGATGGTGGAAATAAAATTGAAACTCAAGAAATAATCTACAAAGAGATTTAAAAATGACTTAGTAGTGTCTAATATTAATTGTTTTTACATAAAAACTACATCTGCACACATATAAGAGTCAAGCTAGACTTAGAAATAAAGTTAAAAGTGAGGAAGGGATCGATAAGGTGATTACATAAGGACTCAATTTCTGATTATTATTTTTATGTGAAATTACATTTGAAGACAACTTAGTAATATTCATTTACAAGGAGATTATAAGGTGTATACACAAAGGTCTTTATCATTTTCATTTTTTATGTCAATGTTTCACTTGGTTTAAATTATAAAAAGGAAACCAATATTTAAATGAGTCTAATTACAATTGACATTTTAATTTAAAAATTGAAATAAATTTACATGTTGTAGATATAAGGAATTTTTGAAGAATAAGGAATAGAAAATACCCAAAAAAATTAAAAACCTAGTTGTAGATGTAGTTCTTGCTTTCTGTGCCAATAGAACTTGATGTTATATTTATTATTCTTCTTCTTACTAACTAAAGAAAAAAATATGTTATATTTCTTTTTATTTGTGTCATTTCCTTATTAAATTTTTTCTATATCATTTAGTGTGGTTTGACTAGGCTCCTAGATCGATGTTGTTATCATTGAAACCCAACTATCTCTATCTATTTGTACTATTGATAGACTCTAAGACGGTTATTAGTATCCTTGAAACCTGACTATCTCTATTTGTCTATAGTATCGATAGGCTACTAGATGGATGTTGGTATCCCTAAAAATTGACTATCTATATCTATATGTAGTGTTTATACTAGTACATTTTCATTATATATGGAAATTGTAAAGTAATTTCCTACTCTACATCGTATTTAATTATTTTTGATTCGAGCACTGCAATTTTGGTTCTTTGAGCGAAGCAGAAAATTTTTGAAGCAGAGGGCCGATTCATTTTGCCCAAGTGTTGAGATGCAATGGAAGCTACCAAGTGTCACCCTTCGAGCAGGTCTTTTTCCCCTTCTTGTTTCCTTCATCTCATTTTTGCCTAAGTATTAGTTCAAGCGAATGCTGCCAAGTGTCACTTTCTGGGAGACAAAGCCAATAGTTGGCATCCCCTGAGTCCCCTTTTTGTAACCTTCAAGAATCATGGACCATGCCACATACCCAGTAGTAGTTAAGTGGAATGCACCATGTGTTAGCATCTGCATCTCATATCGGCATCTGCACTTCATTCAAACACTTTCAACATAAGGTAACAAAGAAGGTGGAAAGTGCCAAGTGGCAGTTGCGAAGGCCCTAAAAAATTGCAAGCCACCACATGTCATCATCCAAGAGACTTTGGTCCAATGATTTAATTCAACGCATAAAGGTGTCCTTTCATTTTGCTTAAGTGCTAAGAGCAACAGAGGCTGCCAAGTGTCACACTCCAGTCCCTTTCTAGCCCATCCCCAAAAGGCAGCAGAAGGCGCCACATACCTTTAGACAAAGAAGTAGAAGATGCCACATATCTTCCTAGAAGCAGTAGAGATTTCCATGTGTCAACGTTTGAGGGATCATCCTCGAGTTTCATTACTGAATAAAGGTTGTGGTGGGCCTCGGGTGTTACTTCAAAATCCATGAAAGCTGCCAGGTGTTGCCATCTATAAGAGCCTATTATGAGTCCCAAATAAATTTACAACATAGCCAAGGAAAGGGAGAGGGCCATGTGTCTTTAGTGAACCCAGTGGAGAGCACCAAATGTCATTTTCTGATGCCTAAAGGAGAGTTTTTCATAAATTGGCTAAGGGTCCTCTCCCATTACAAACAGAATAGAGTGCCCGTCTACCTGTTATAGTGAAAATGGAGGGAAATTTAGTTAGATTTAATTCAAGTAGATGGATCAGTGCACCAGGTAGTTTTTTTTAGACTTGCAAGAATTGAAGATGCTATCCATTTGTCTCCTACTAGCGGAGGTAGAATAGACAGTTGAGCAGCCCAATAGGTGATGAAATTTGAAATTCAGGCGTGAAGAAAGGAACTAGTCAGGAATCGCCATGTCGCAGTTAAGGGCAACCATTCTTCTCCAGCATGGATTTTTGAAGAATTGAATGCACCAAAGTTCAAATTATTATTTTCTATTTACGTATTCGGGGCTATAAAAGAAGAAGAATTGTAAAATCTAAAAAAGGGGGGAATTCTCATAGTTTTTGACCAGTAATATCATTTGCTTTTGTTACATTTTCCTGAGTTGAAAGGTTTATATGACTATGTGTGTTTCTACATCTTTTGTATGATTGGAAGATTCAATAAGAAAATTGAACACGATGCCCTTGTTGATGTTATCTGTGTCATTTGCAAAGTAGTCTGTGCTGTAGATTTTCTAGTGTTGTGATTGGAAATGTTATTTGCTTCTGTCCCATTTTTTGGAGTCTAAAGTTATACATAACTATGTGTGACTTCTATGCCTCTAATGTGATTGGAAGATTCTATTAAGAAGATTGAACACTATGCCTTTATTGACAATTCCTGTATCTCAACAAAAACCTCCCCTGTTGTGAGCCTCTGTTTCTGTTATTCCAATATTTTACATTGATCATGCACTCATCTGCTCTTAAATGTAATAGAATCACATAATAGCTTCATTGTGCTTAGGTTAGGATTAGGATTACTCTCAAGCGCATTGCCATAGTTAGGTTTCAATTCTTGCATTTTGTGTTTTTGTTTAGTCTCTTATCCCTTTTCCCGAACACCCAATACAAAAGAAGAGACCAGCTTCTTTAAAATTTGGAGGTTGTTTTCAAGCCACATTATCCCATAGCTTGAAAATTTCCATTGTTATTGATTAAGATCTAGCACAATTTTAAGACATCAACAATTTTTGGCATCCTCGATGGGACCAATCTTTCAAGGAGTTGAAGAATTTTGGTGTATTCTTCAGCCAATCTGCCTTTGGAGGTTTTTATCGACACCAACAATGACTCTACGTCACCAGCCAATCAAGTAGTATCATCAAGAAATCCCTTTGGTATGTATAACTCTGTAACTCATAGCTATGAGTCTTATTCTCCTTCAAATATGTTTTATCAAGAACAAGCTTCTCCTAGAATCATGTTGAGTAATGAGGATGCATATTGTTATGAGCCACATCAGTCTTATGCCCACTCCCTCCAATATGTCTCATCCCATGTTGAACCTAACCTTATTTTCACTTTCAAAAAATCATTGCTGGGATTTAAAAAATATGTGTTAGAGCTTGACAACAGAAGGGGATATGGCCAAGAGATTCCTTGTCATATCATCTATCAAGTAAGGGATGTAATAGACCTGATTAAAAGTGAGTGGGATCCCATTGAGAGAGTAAATTAGAAAGAACTTACATATGAGATGTTAGAAGTGTGTGGATTGATTGTGTTCCTAGAAGAGAGGCTAAGCATTCATGAGAACCAGCTTTACCAAGTCTACCAAACTTCATACCCACCACCACAAATCCCATATCAAACATATGCCACCCCTATTCATGAACAAAGTCAAAATCATCAAGACCAATTCCCCAATAATGTAGAGTCTATGATAGTAGCAAGGGAAGAGGATCCCAAAATCTCACTTTCCCCTCAAATTCCTTCTACCCTTTCTCAAGAAGCTTCTCATTTTCTATCACAGCCTTCTTCTTTCCCCCTTTTCGAAGAAGAATATATTTTAAAGAAAGCAATTGAGTATGTAGAAGAATACACTCAATTCATGGCCAAACAAGAAGATTACATCAGTACAAAAGAGGAGAAGATCACCATAGACTCCCCTTTTGATGAGCAAGAGGATAAGCCACAAGGTTTTTCCTTAACTTTTGATGAGGAGGAGATCATTTCAGATTTTTTCTTCACTTTGCAAGAGGATATAGAGGAATATGGACACACCCTCGACCAAGTCATTGAGACAGGAGGCGCTGAGCTAGTTTTAGATGAAGAAGAAAGCCCTAAGATTCAAATGAGTATGCAAAAGAGATGCCATCTTTTTAATTCATCCTTGCAAGAGGATGAAGTCATCTCAGAGCATGATGATGAAATAAAGTTAGAATCTAAAGAAGATGTGCTAAAAGATAATGGATATCAAAAGGCACAGCATGAAGAACCAATAGCCCATGATTTCTTGATGACACCTGAAAACATGAAGAGCCATTATTTGATGGGCATTCAAGGACAAGAAGAGTTCATAGATGTTGAAAACACATTTTGCTCAGACTCGTTCGAGTGCAGGCAGACCTGTGTGGCTGGTGCAGAGAACATTCGATCAATGACATATCCATTGCAATCATTGGTATGGCAACGCAAGTTGGCTTGTCATAAAGAGGACGTGGGAAAGTTCATTTTCAATCCTGGAGGAAAATAAGGATTTGTAATCAATGTAGTTAGGTAGTTTCCATTCCCACATTACTTTGTTTTGTTTTTTGCTTTCCCACTTTTCCTTTAAAATAAGCATTTTAAATGCAAAGTTAGTGTCTTAGAAATTCTTTATTTTTTGCTGCAATAAATGCTTCCCCAAATCTTTTGAAATCTCCAAGGTACCTTGTACCGCATAATGTGTCTGCCTCACTATTTCTCGAAGATTGAGTAGGATTTGCTAACGGTCACCTTAATTTAGTGATATTTGGGACTTGATAGGCCCATAAAAATACCTTAGCAAATTTTAAAGTTTACAAAATCTCAAGCATTTCTACGAAAATATATTGCTCATTATGATTGTGGCACCAAGTGAAATTTGTTGCAGCAAACATGTTTTTATCTTATGAAAGGTTCATACCAGGTTATTATACAAGAGATTTAGAGATGGTGGGAACATCAAAAACACCTAGGAAGAGAAGAAGGGTGCAGTCCCAATTGGACCCAGAAGAGGAAGAACAGCCTTCACAACACCTAGTGCAGAGCACTGCAACTTCTCCTCAGGTAGGAATTACTCCCCCTCCTCCCTCTCAATCCATGCCTCCACCTAGCCAAATGACACCTCCTGCCACTACTGTGATTCCCATTTCACAATTCACTTCATCCTTGATGACTCAAGCCTTAACATTACCCTATTTCTCCCCCTCCATTCCCAAAAAAATGCCCCTTCAACTCACCCCTAGCCAGCCAATAGCTCTCTAATATGGCCTACTACAAGGATTTCCCTTTGCAGGGGGATATATTGCATCCCCTTCCACTTTCCAGATGCAGGCTGATGTTGCAAGGAAGGCAAGAGAATCTTGATTAGAGAAGAAGAGGAGTAAAGTAAATAAAGTGCTAGCGGTGCCACATTTGAGGTCACAATTTGACCCCATTTAACACCAGCTGACAGTGACCCATTTGTCACCCATTGTTGCCAAGCTGAGTGAACAAATGCAGCCAGAAGACTACACCATGAATGTAGTGGCCATCGACATGTCCCTATTCAGGCCTCAAGACAGAGTTGAGCTCATGACCGAATCCACTTCTATGGTCACAAAAGATTATTTGAGGATATCAAGGAGACTGCAGAAGATGGAGGCTGACCTAGCCATGAAAAAGGCAAACTACAATAGTTTGGCTGAATAAATAAACCAAAAGGATAATGAGATAGCTAGTCTGTAGAAACAGTTGCAAGATACTATTTCCCTCCAGACTCAATGGGTAATTTAGGCCCAAAATGATTCTTTGAAAGTAGATCTTGTACTTGCCAAAGATGCAGTAATAACTCTAAGATGAGAAAATGCAACATTGCAAGGAAGAGTCAAAGGACTCCAACTGTAGGTTACCCAATCATAGCAAAGGTTGCTAGAAGAACACAATAAGGGTGTGGCTTTTCAAGCCCAACTCTAGGCAGAGCAACAACGGACCATACAACTAGCAATTGAGCTGGCCAATAGGCCAAGAGGTGTCAGAATGGTGTAGCTAGTGAAGGAACTCTATAAGTCAGCATGGGAGAGAATCTCTTTGGAGATTCTCTAGCTTAGGCCACTTTTCACCTTCTTATGCCATGCACAGTAGCTGTATGAGATGGTCAAGAATTTAGTATAGAGCACTCTGGCCATGATCTCCTGGAGAGTCATACACTCTCATTCTTTATTGGAGAGGCTCTACAACTCAAGGGATGCAACATTGGCAGCCATGAGGATTCTTGATAGAATGGTTACCATAAAACAGGTCAATGAGGAGCTCAGTCATAATGCCATAGCCAACAACTATAAAAGTTATCTCGATGTCATCAAAGAAGGCATCGATGAAATGAGGCAACACATTGAAGATCTGGTGCAACTGGGCCTTCCTTCCCCATTTCTAGATGCAAGGATGGTGCTACTAGTGGATCAAATCCAACCTTTGATGCTAGCCAGGTAAAGGGATCAAATACTTTTTCAGAGCTTGCAGGATGATTCTCCAACCTCTGAGGTCAAAAATGTTCTAATTCCTATTTTTTGGCTAGAATCCAAGCTAAAAGCCACTACCTAGATCCTACAAACCTTCTCACACAAGGATCTCATTAGCTTGGATTTGGATTTTGATGAGTTGCAGAGTAAGTAAGGATTATCCGACCATGAGTGGTCTATCTTCCAGACAGCGCTTTTGAAGCTGTAAATTTTGAAATTTTGATGGAGCAGGAGTTAGGTTCTTTTTGAGTAGGCTCAAAAGCCTTGATGGTCACCAATAACTATAGAGTAATTTCCTACTGTATGTTGTATTTAATTATTTTTTATTCGAGCACAGTAATTTAAGTTCTTCGAGCAAAGCGATAAAATTTTGAAGCAGAGGGCCAGTTCATTTTGCCCAAGTGTTGAGATGTAGTGAAAGCTGTCAAGTGTCACCCTCTAAGCAGGTCCTTTTCCCCTTCTTGTTTCCTTCATCTCATTTTTGCATGAGTATTAGTTCAAGCGGATGCTGCTAAGTGTCACTTTTTGAGAGACAAAGCTGACAGTTGGCATCACCTGAGTCCCCTTTTTGTAACCTTTGAGAACCACAAACCATGCCACATACCCAGTAGTAGATAAGTGGAATGCACCATGTGTCAACATCTACATCTCATATCAGCGTCCGCACTTCATTCAAAGACTTTCAACATAAGGCAATAGAAGAGGCAGAAAACACCAAGTGGCAGTTGCAGAGGCCCTAAAAAACTGCAAGCTACCATGTGTCATCATCTAGGAGACTTTGGTCCAATGATTTCATTCAATGCATAAAGGCATCCTTTCATTTTGCTTAAGTGCTAAGAGTAGTGGACGCTACCAAGTGTCACACTCTGGTCCCTTTCTAGCCCATCCCTAAAAGGCAACGGAAGGCACCACGTACCTTTAGACAAAGAAGTGGAAGATGCCACATATCTTCCCAGGAGTAGTGGATATTTCCATGTGTTAGCATCTGAGGGATCATCCTCGAGTTTCATTACTAAATAAAGGTTGTGGAGGGCCTTGGGTGTTACTTCAAAATCCCTGAAAACCATCAGGTGTCGCCATCCGTAAGAGCCTGTTATGAGTCCCGAATAAATCTACAGCATATCCAAGGAAAGGGAGAGGGCCACGTGTCTTTAGTGAACCTGGCAAAGAGTGCCAAATGTCATTTTCCAATGCCTAAAGGAGATCTTTTCATAAATTGGCTAAGGGTCCTCTCCCATTACAAATAGAATAGAGTGTCTGTCATCCTATTATAGTGAAAATGGAGGGAAATTCGGCGAGAGTTAATTCGAGTAGATGGAGTAGTGCACCAGGTAGTTTTTTTGGGGGCTTACAAGCATTGAAGATGCCATCCATTTGTCTCCTACTAGTGGAGGCAGAATAGACAGTTGAGTGGCCCAGTAGGTGATGAAATTTGAAATGCAAGCATGAAGAAAGGAACTAGTCAGGAATCACCATGTCACAGTTAAGGGCAACCATTCTTCTCTAGCATGGCTTTTCAAAGCATTGAATGTGCCAAAGTTCAAATTATTATTTTTTATTTACGTATCTAGGGCTATAAAAGAAGAATTGTAAAATCTAAAAAAGGGGGGGTTGTCATAGTTTTTGACCAATAATATCATTTGCTTTTGTTACATTTTCCTGAGTTGAAGGGTTTATATGACTGTGTGTGTTTCTACATCTTTTGTATGACTGGAAGATTCAATAAGAAAATTGAACACTATGCCCTTGTTAATTTTATCTATCATTTGCAAAGTAGTCTATGCTGTAGATTTTCTAGTGTTGTGATTGGAAATGTTATTTACTTTTGTCCCATTTTCTGGAGTCTGAAGTTCTACATAATTGTGCGTGACTTATGTGCCTCTAATGTGATTGGAAGATTCTATTAATAATATTGAACACTATGCCTTTGTTGACAATTCTTATATCTCAGCAAAAAACTCCCCTGTTGTGAGCCTCTGTTTCTATTATTCCAATCTTTTACATTGATCATGCACTTGTCTGCTCTTAAATGTAATAGAATCACATAATAGTTTCATTGTGCTCAGGTTAGGATTAAGATTACTCTCAGGTGCATCGCCATAGTTAGGTTTCAATTCCTGCATTTTGCATTTTTGTTTAGTCTCCTATCCCTTTTCTCCAACACCCAATACAAAAGAAGAGACCAGATTCTTTAAAATTTGGAGGTTGTTTTCAAGCCGCATTGTCCCACAGCTTGAAACTTCCCATTGTTGTTGATTAAGATCTAGCACAATTTTAAGACATCAACAGAAACATCATCAACCTTTGAATAGATTTGCCTCTCCTTTTGTCTTCCATATGGTTCATTTACTTGCCTGAGAAAAAATGAAAAAAGGAAACCCAATTTTTTTAATATTTAAAAAATTATATTGCATTTGGATATGAACAAATGTTTTCCAACATCTAAGCATAGAAATTTTGAAATTTGAAAAATACTTGTTACATTAACTATTACGTCAATTTTCAAATTTGAAGAACACCTCACCATAAACTTATGAGATACATCTTGAATTGAAAACTGTTAATCTTATAAAATATACGCTGGTCTATGTTAGATTTGAGCTCTATTTGTCAGATCAGAAGGGTTTATTAATACGACATGATTTGATAATTATACTTATTTAAGATGTGCTATAAATTATTTAAATGTCTAGTATAGTACCTACATAAAATATTTTTGAAATATCTACATATTTCAAAAATCTCTTTAGAAGCATTGTTAGTATTAATAAAAAGCGTATGACTATAAATGAAACTAATTTTATAAATTATTTAGACACATACCTCTAATATATTAATTAAAAAATTAAATATGAATAAGATTCTTAGTATAAATACATTTCATTCTGGTAAAATTTCCACATTTATTAGTATTATATTTAAATATTAATACTCTTCATGTGTGTAAAATATTAATGATAGTTAAACTTAATTTATAGTTTTTCAATAAAATATGTCAATGTGATTTATTATAAAGTATACTAAGCAAAAATGAACCAATAAGGAAAGCGAGATTCAAATCTCATCCTAATTTGAAAGTTATAAACAAAGTGAGCTTGATTTTCTTTTAATAATGTTGTAATTTAAAGAAATGACAAAACCAATGAACTATATTTGTCCTTGATTGCAGTAATATTTTAACATTTGACACGCATAGTTTTGCTTTGGATATATATATATATATATATATATATATATATATATATATATATATATATATATATATATATAATTTAATTTTTATTATTTAATAAATATAAGGTGGAAAATAAATTTGAAGAATCGATTTAAAGTTAGATATTATTTTAAAATAATTTTCAATCACATTTAATATAACCACGTAAACCTCAAAATTAATATGACATCTAAATAGGATTAAAATAAAGTCTTTTACCATTATATAAATATAAAATTTACACTTTTATTTATGTTATAGTTAAGTAAGAATAAGATAAGAATATTCATCATATATTATTCAAAAAAGATTTATTATGTGGCCCATTATAAAACATTACTATTAGAATATTCATCCTATCTTGTGTGGAATATGCTTGATTGATTGTGTATAATGGGAATAATTGATAATTTATATTGGGCATAAGAATGGGAACATTGTACATTCTAACCAGATGATAATACAAGATTTTAAAAAGACTACGAATGGAGACTATCCATTCTCATTAATACACCATTAAAACAAGTCTATTATATATGTCTATATCATGCTCAATTCAATTTATCAGTATCATCTTCATTATTACAAATCATTGTTAAGACCAAATATAATAATACAAATTTAATATCAAAAGACACATCTTGTCCTCATCCACATACATTTATAGTCTAGTTCTATATGATATGCCATGAATTACATTAAAATGACACATAAATCAATTATCATTAATACATCATTGAATAAATTCAATAATATATCTCTATATCATGCCCAAATTGATATATTAGTTTCATCTCCATTATTACAATTCATTTATAAGATCAAATATACTACAAAATATCAACAAACACATCTTGTCCTCATGCATATATATTTTTGGTCTAATTTTTTGTGGGATGCCACTATCTATACAAATGATACCATGAATGATTTATGTAGTTATGTGATGCTAAGATATCATCATAAGGTTCTACGGTATACTTTTTTATTCAATACTCCACTGAAGAATCCCTTAATCTTATGTTACCTAATGAGAATTATTGATAAAATTATTAATATCTTGAGAAGAATGGGCATGTGCCCATTCTACACAAGGTCAAAATGTTGACTTCTTTATAGGAGGATAATATTTCTATCTTGATGTCATGTAAAATATTCTACACAAGTATGACAGGTATATTATAAAATGTAGATTGCAGATTTTCATATTTTTCTTTACCTTGTTTACAATGGGCATGTGCCCATTCTACACAAGTTAGAAATATTATCAACTGTCAAATATCTTTATCTTGTGTAGAATGGGATTAATTGATAATATTATTTATATTTATCTTAGTGTAATTGATTGAATATTGGTTAGAATGTGGATGTTCATCTTATTCTTATCTTGAATAGAATGGGCATGTGCCCATTCTACACAAGATTAGAATATTATCAACTATCAAATATATTTATCTTGTTTAGAATGGGATTTGATAAAATTCTTAATGTTTTATATAAAAGTAGGAACATGCCCATTCTAAATAAGATATTAAATACCATCTCCATTATTAAAGTTCCTTGATAAGAAAAAATACAATACAAAATATCAATAGAGACATCTCATCCTCAAGCACATACATTTTTGGTCTAATTATCCATGGGATGACATGGGGTAAATTCTATACTGAAAATGGTATATGTAGTTGTCTAATGATGTAGTATGATCATAAGGTTTCACATTACACATTTATGTTTAGTACTCCATTAAAATAATCCCCCCAATCTTGTGTTATAGAATGGGTATAATTGATAAAAATATTATTATCTTGAGAAGAATAGGTATGTGTGAATTCTACACATTGTTAATAATAATGGTCATATGTTGTGTTATAGAATGTGAATAGTTGATAATATTTAATGGTCCTAAATTGTGTTATATACTGGGATTAATAGATAATATTATTACTTCTTAAATTGTATTATATAATTGGCTTAATTTATAATATTATTAATATATCATGTAGAATGGGCATGTGCCCATTCAATAGAAGGTAAATAATATTGGCTTCTTTATAAGATGCTAATATTCTTATCTTGGTGTCATGTAGAATATTATACACAAGTTAGATAGGAATATTATCAAATATTAGAATGTGGATGTTCATATTATCCTTTACCTGGTGAAGAATAGGATTAAGTGATAATACTCTTATATTTAACTTGTGTAGAATATTATTAATTTAATTGAATGAATGTTAGTTAGAATGTGGATTTTTTTTTTTTTTTTTTTTTTTTTTAATTTATTATTATTATTATTATTATTATTATTATTATTATTACTATTATTATTATTATTATTATTATTATTATTATTATTTAGAATGGTCATGTGCCCATTATACACAAGATAGGAATTTTATCAACTGCCAAATATATTTATCTTATGTAGAATGTGACTAATTGATAAAATTATTAGACTAACAAAGTTATATCATTTTAATGTAAATTCTCCAATAAAACACATAAAGTGGAAGAGACAACACTTTAACACAAACTTATAGAATAATAAAAAACATTACTTGCTCATATTAATTGCAAAAAATCCCCTCTCATCAAAATGTTCAAGAAACATGTAATAAATTTTATCTTAGGATGGGGTCACCTCATCCTCAAAGCTCAGTCTAATTTTACAATATCTAAATTAGGACTATGTGTCAAAAAGCATGTAAGTTGTACATGAAAATCTTACATTAAATATAATCCTAAATTATACACAAAGTATATTTTATAAAATTAATTGTAGCTAATAATAAAAATATATTAGGACTTGTACAAAGTCTTAGTTGGAATTTCTAATTCAATTTTAACCCAAAAAACTAAAGTGTCACCATGGATTCTCTTGCTAAAGTAACATTCATAACTAGTGTCACTAAAGTTTGAATAGATGTATCTTGTGGCACTACATATAATGAGTACATGTCTATTTTGAATAATATTTTAATAATATTATAAATTAAACCCATTTCACATAAGTATATAATAATGGGAATGTGTTAATTATACATAAGATAAGAATATTGGATTCTTTATAAGAGGGAAATATTCTTATCTTGATGTCTTGTAGAATGGGAAGTTATTCAATTTACATGTCAAATATCTCTATCTTGTGTAGAATAGGATTAATTGATAACATTTTTAGAAATATCTTGTGTAGAATGGGTGCATTCCCATTCTCAACGTTGAGAAGAAAACAATGTCAAATCATGAATTCATAGTTCATTGTTTCAACATATACTAAGGTATAGAAAAAGTATACTATTAGATTGATTAAGTATGTAATGTTAATAAAATGGAACATTAAACATATATGAAACATATAGAGACTCAAAATTTAGGATGTATTATTCAATTTAATATATTAAAATTATTTACATAAGATAATTTAGAACATAGTGCTTAAGATATATATTTATGATTATAATAGTAGATAGAATTGGATAGGATTATTGATATCATTTTTAATAAGTCTATATACAATGATCTATTCTAATACTCACATATTTTCTATATGTATTTCTATTATAGTTTAGTTCTACATGATGACACAAAGTAGTTCATGCCATAATAGATGCTTGGATCTAATGTATACTATGGTATAACCATTTACTTCTATGGGTTGATGGATATTAACTAATATGCCTTAAAAACTTGCCAACATCATATTCATACTTAATGTTTTATCTCTTTCATAGATAACCCAAAATGAATAATAATTCAAAATGTCTATGTAATTTTTCCTTACAATAAAAATTTATTATGTTTATTAACAACCTTAGTCTCAAATGATTTCTACTCTCTGAGATAGCTAGTGGCTTGGTGGGATTTCTAATTTAATTGTATATTTTCTTAGATTAATTTAATGATATCATCAGGTGTGGGATGGTTAAAAATACTATTAAAATAAGTATCAATATCCTTTGTCACTTTCTCAAGCTTAACCATTAAGCAATTTGTGAGGTCACCTAATTATTCAAGGTCTATGATTAGCTACTCTATTTCTTTCTATTGTTTTAAATATTTCATGCGATGTTCATAAATTCATGTCCTTTTAGTCCCTGTTAAACCCTTGGAAGTATCATATTATGATGTTACTTGAAATAAATCTACTTTTAGATTGTCTAAGGCTTTCTTTTCCTCTATTTTTGATATTATCCACCCCAATCTAAAAGAAAATATGTAGTAGAATATGGTTTTGCTTTATGTATAGAAGTAATATGTATTTTCATTGTGTTTTGGTGTTGGATATTCTCATGTAAGGAATTTACATTTTGTTTACATTTAAAATCTTCTATGGTAGTTTCCCTGATGTTATTTCTCTCTACCTCTAATATTGATTGGTTCTTGATCAAATTGTGTAATTTTTCTTTGAACCATTATGTGGTAGGAAACTTTTCATATGCAAAAAATTGTGTCATAACCTTTGTTATCTCTTATATGGATTATTCTAGTTTTTCTTCTCACACTTTACATCTATGTATCTAGTCATATTGTGCACTTTTATATAATATATTTTTCAAGTTGAGATTCATACAAGTGTTTAATGAGTGCAACTTTATATTTATTCCTTGTGAATTTGCTTTAGTTGTAGTGGGAGTAAGAAGGATGGTATTGATTTTATAGCACTAAGCCATAATGAATTTGATTTGAGTGAGGGAATCTTGGGGTAGAAAACTTATAATATATTAATATATATATATAAGATTGAGAGGTATAAGTGGTGATCATGTATTGACTAGAGATAAGAGGTGTAGTGGAAATCAACTACTTATGATTGGGTGGTGGTGGTGCTAGAGATTGAATAAATTTTTTTTAGTAGCTTCTTCCATGGATTTCCACCATGCAGTTTCCACCTTTTTGTTGGATAACTTAGCCTTTTATCCATTTCTACTACTGATTTTCATTTTTCTTTTCACCTGCCTTCTTTTTTCTCCATCTCCTCCTTTTTTATCTTTCTTTCTCATTTTTCTCATTCTCTTCTTTCTCCTTTTTCTCATTCTCTTATCTCTCCTATTTATCCTTTTCTACCTTCTCCCTTTTCTCCTTTCCTACCTTCTCCTTTTTCTCCCTCACTTAATTTTATTTCTTTTACTATGTCATTAATGCATTAGCTACTTTTTATTTGGCAAGGGCATCTTCTTGAGACTTTTTGTCAGCCTCTGCCTTTTGTTTCACCATGAACTATATTCCTCATTTTATTTCTCCCTCTTATTTGATTTTTTATTTGAATTTTTTTTCTTTATTTTATTCAACCTCCTTTTGTTTATTTTATTCTTCTTTCCACTTAATTTTATTCTTACACATGTTTTACTTCTGTAACTACTTTTATGGCTTTTTGTTAAGCCTTGGCCAATTTGATGGTCAAAGATTTTTTTGAGGTTTCTTATTTTTTATTTCCCCTTTTTGTTTATCCATGCTTCTTCTACCATATTTAGCCATACTTATTATACCATATATGTATCTGATATGTTGATAGGTGATTTTTCCTGAAGCCAATATTAATTTTTTGTAAGAGATTTTTAACTTTCAATATTTTTATGCTTCTTTTTGGGAAACATATCCTCTATTTACAGTGATATATGTGTTTAATGTTTTTGTGAGTGGACAAAGTTTTACAAATGGGTCTTATGATTTCCCCCTTTAAGATTCCCATGTCCATGCCATTTGGTGTGTTTCAAATAGTACATGTTTCCACCTTTTTACTTACTTTCTCAAATGACACTTATTATTCTATAGACTCCTCTTCTATTTATTTGTTGATGGATGTTGTTTTGTGCATTTCAACCAATAATTACTCTAGATTATATTTCATATCTTGTTGGGTGGACTTACCTAGTGTTTTTTGGAATGAACAAATGATTGTGACTATTATTTCTATTTTGTGATCTAAAAAAATTATAACGAAGGGGTGGAATTATTTTTCAATATGAAAGATATGAATAGATGTAGAGGAAGTCAATGGTGGGGAAAAAATAAAAATCTATGTTATATTTAGCAAAAATTACTGGGGAAATTCTATATTGTGCATTGAGGGTTTGTTGTAACTTGCACCCCAATCAAGCATAATGAAAACTTATAGTTATATGATCATGTTATCTAAATGGTTTTTTATTTTCTCTCCTATTGTTTCATCTATGTCCCATTCTACATTTTAATCTATGTCTGGGAGAGTGTTTGTGTAGAGCATTGCTAAATAGATTAATAGAGATCCATATAAAAAATTGTGTTTAGCTCTCTTGATTTTCTTACTGTTAGCTTTGAATTTCTCCAAAAAACATTGAAAATTGTTAAATTTATTCTTCATTGACATCATATCAAACATCATAATTATTCTCTTATGGCTTACGACATCTTACATTTTGGTAAAGTATATTTTCCATACTAATACTTTGATTACAAATCTATAGGTGGCATTTGGAATGTGGTTTTTAATTTATGCCATTATTTCATTTTAGATAAGTGGTGGTTACTACTAATTTTATATAGCCATTCTTTTCTTACTTCATAATACTATTTCATTCATTCATTAATTTGATTACCTTTTCAATGTACTAGATAGTAATTTGATGACATTTATTTAAGAATAATACTTCATTATGTACGCAAATAAATAGAATTAGGATTGTGGTTTATACTATCACCAAATAAGAAAATACTACTTAGACATCTAGCTTCATCTATGGGATGGATTTTGATTTGGGTTTCCACTCCCAATTTTTTTTAAGCACTTAATAAATACATTCTGATAGGTTTGCCTCGATGTGAGTGTGGTCAATTTATTCCAAATTTATATGTATGTATTTGAATGTGTCTTTTAGGTGTGCAACATTGTCTGCTAATTTATAAAATGATCCTTTAAGATATGATATTTTTGAATTTATATGGTACATGTTTCACCTTTAAATAGATTGAGAAAGTTTTAAGATCAATAAGTCATAAGGTGTCCATTTTTTCTCTCTTATTTGATATGGATCACTTTGTTGATAATGGTGATGGAAAATTTTCTACAGAGTTTTAGTGCTTATAAATCTTTGTGAAATAGAAAGAGTTGTTGACTAGATTTTGTAGCATTTTCAGTGTTTTTAGGTTGACAGGAGAGTGGAGTGAGATCTTTTTCCATATTATTGATTTTGAATGTGTTTATTTTGATGAGATAATCATTCATAGTGGTTGGATGTGTTTTAAAACTATCTTCTCCATCACTTCCATGACCATTGTAGGATTATTACTTCATCTTTTGTTTTGTCATTTTTATGACATCTATTTGATTGGTCATCCACTTAGTGGTTTTAATTAATTTGTTTGATGTGAGTTTTTTTTTAAAAAATTTTGATATGATTTGTATATCTTCTTAGGGAATTATATCTAGTCAACTTACCCATTTTCTTAAGCATCTTCATTACTTTACAAAACTCTATCAAACATCAAACTATGAATTCACAGTTATATGTTTCATACTATGCTAACATCTAGAGAAAACATCTAATTATATTGAATTAACATATGATATTTAAACATAATGAAAAAACCACATGAGGCATATAATTATATAGATTCATAATTACATATATATTTCTCATTGGTATACACAAAGTTTTTACATGTGATTATTTAGAAAGTAATGAGGTGGAAAAATTAGATGCATATGTGAGCCTACTCTTGAAGGTCCAATATTTGCAATATTTTTTTTTCATTTTGCTTCCTCTACCAAAATTCACTAATGTTGTTGACATTAAAATAACATCAAATCTTGAATTTATAATTTGATGTTCTAGACATGATAATGTGTAGATAAAGTATCTAGTTAGATTAGTTATCCTATCATTTTAACCATATTATAAGATAATTCACATAATTTAATAAAGATTTAAGATATATTAAGTATTATTTATTAATATCTCAAAATGGTTACATATGATAGATCAGTACAAACATATGATAGTTTTGATGATATTCCATCTATCTATTTTACTAGTCTAAATACAATGATATACTTCAATTGGAAATATTTAACATGATGAAGGTGATATTTTGAGCATCAATGAGTCAATTGATTGAAATGTATAATTCAATTTGTTTAACCCAGGCTGGCATCCAAAGTTGTGGCATTTGTTTTGAATTCAAACACTAGAATTTCAAGATTAACATACACTTTGAAGTGGACGTATTTTCAAAAAAAAAAAAAAAAAAATTCATAGATTATATGAAAAGATTTTTTTGTGGTGTAAGATGTATCATAAGTTTATGGAACTAGTGAAATATTTCATTTTTTAGTTCCTTGAGAGTAATATCAATAAACTTCACATTTAAGTATGTCTCAATGTTTCTCTTGACATCAACCATCTTTTTTTATTTATAGCATTCTTCTAGATACTCTAAAACCAAACCAGCTAGTAAGCCTTTTCTTCTATGTTGCACTCATGTATTTACAAGTATATGAGAGATCTTTCTCTAATACCTATGCTATGGACCATGGGTCTTAGGACTTTATGTGGTGGAACATGTTGCAGTTGGCAGTAAGTTATAGATTTTAAGAGTGCATATAAAGTAATCCAACCTATAAAATATTATTCATTGTAAAATTTTGATATATACAAAAATGAACTTATATTCAAATGTATAACAGGTAAAATATAAATGTATGTAAAAATGTAGTATGACCAGGAAAATTAATTCTTATAATCATAAACAATAAACATCATTTTTTATTTTATTGGTTTAAATTTAAACTAATATATACTAAAATATATGTTTGAATATTAAATCCAAAAATGATATAACTATCATTTCTTGTTTATATGTTTCTCTTATCTCAATCTCATGCATATGCATATGTCTATTTTCAAGAGAACAATTATAATACATGTATATAATTATCATATAATCTTTGATACTTCAAAAGGGTGGTGATTCATCCTCCTACCGAGTAATGGTTGAAATACCTTATGTAGGTGAGCGGTTGGATTGACGTGTGTAGTGATGCTAAAATATCTCCTAAATAACCACAAATATATAATATTCTAGATGTCATGTCGTGCAACAAATAATCTCTTGTAAATGGATGTTAAGGTTAGATGGAAATATATAAAGATTTACACAAACGTAGAGATCTATATGGCATATGAAAAGATGATGCAATAGCTCATGGAGATACCAAAAGTTAACCCATGTGTAGTGTGTATGTTATTGAATAAATTTTTTTATGTAGAGTTTAAAAGTGTTAAACATAGTGAAACACTTTGACTCGGCAAGTGAGAGTGTGTTTCGGCAACTCGGTGGAAGACAAAACCTTATGGACGAGCCATGAGATATCACGCACATGAATAAGCCACATGCAGATTTATTAATTATAAGGAATACATGTAGATATATTACCTAATGATCTCCATTTATTACATTAAATAATTATTGATGCATAGTTATACTAAACAAATACAACTAAAAAACCAGAGTTATCCTAGTTGAATTTACATATCATGTCATAGAGATAAGGGATAAGTTTATAATGTGTACATAAATATGATTATTAATATGCATGTTGATTTACAATTTAATAAAAAGCAGGGATTTAATTAAAAGTAGGGATTTGATCAATGTAGGACCTCCAAAAAAATAAATATTTTAAAACTTTTTACAAGGTTTAATACCACAAATAAGGGTTTGAAAAAAATAGAAGAATTTATAGAAGTTTTTTGTGAAAATTTACTAATCCAAGAAAGATTTTTGTCCATAGAGACCTAATTTTTCTAAAATTCATATAAGTGCAGCCAATGATTTTTTTT